>CM046437.1:2082609-2092609 GCA_025506505.1 Flaveria sonorensis
TATGAGCACTACGAGTTTCTCCTTATGTCTTTTGGTTTAACAAACACACCAGCTGCTTTTATGGACCTGATGAATCGGGCGTGTCGGCCTATGCTAGATAAATTAGTAATTGTGTTTATCGATGACATCCTGATTTATTGAAGAGCAAAGAAGAACATGCCGGACATATTTGGGAGGTGCTGGAGATGCTTAAAAGAGAGAAGTCGTACGCCAAGTACTCCAAGTGTGTGTTCTGGTTACTCGAAGTTCAGTTTCTGGGTCATGTGGTTAATCCTGAAGGGATCATGAAGGATCCGGCGAAGGTTAAGAGTGTGATGCAATGGAAGTCTCCAAAGATGCCATCTGAGATTCGTGGTTTCTTGGGTTTGGCGGGCTACTATGGAAGATTCATCCAAGAATTCTCCAAGATAGCTTCACCATTGACTAAGTCGACCCGTAAGGATGAGAAGGTTATATGGGTGATAGTTGACCGCCTGACAAGGAGTGCTCACTTTCTACCGATCCGCGAGACGTATTCATCTGAGAGATTGGCAGATCTGTTCATCTAAGAGATTGTTACTCCTTATGGGTACCGGTGTCTATAGTGTCTAACCGTGACACTCGGTTTACATCTAAGTTTTAGAAGAGATTCCATGAATGTGAGGGGGACGAAGCTACATATCAGAATGGCTTATCATCCCCAAACGGGCGGTCAGTCGGAATGGACGATTTGAACGCTGCAAGATATGGTACGAGCTTAAGTCATCAACCTTGGTTGAAGTTGGGACGAACACTTACCCTGAGCCGAGTTCTCATACAACAACGAATATCCTGCCAGCATTGGTATGCCTCCTTACGAGATGCTATACGATAGGAAGTGTAGAACGCCCGTATGTTAGGGTGACTTTGGGCAGAAGGAGTTGGAGAGCATGGAGGTGATCAAGGCTACGATCGAAAAGTTGGAGAAGAACAAGGCCTTTATGGAAGCAGCAAAGGATAGACAGAAATCGTATGTCGGAAAAAGACATAGACTGATCGAATTCAAGCTGGGCGAAAGAGTTATGTGGAAGGTTTTGCCTTGGAAAGGGATCATCCGGTTCATGAAGCGAGGAAAGCTAAGCCCGAAGTATATAGGGCCTATCCAAATCATTGCTCAAGTTAGAGAGGTGGCTTACAAGTTAGAGCTACCCAATGAGTTAACTGGAATCCATCCGACATTCCATGTATCTCAATTGAGAAAGTGCTTAGCTGACTAGGATATGATTATGTGACATCCGTCACCAAAATAGGTACGTTGACTTTGGTATTGAATTGGACTTTGGCTTTTGACTTTGATTTTAGTCATACTTGGGATTAGTCTTAATTTATTGTTTATTACTTGGTGGGCCCAAACTTTAGCTTATTAGGCCTATGTCTTCGTGTTGGGCCTAGGGTTCTATCATTAAGATGACCTTTGGACTTGTAATCGTACGAGGTCCTGTGTACTGAGTCTAATAAAGGATTTTCTAAAAGGTGAAACACGAAATTCACATCGAAACCTAACTAATCCTACAATAATGGGCTTTGCCTAAAGTCTAGTAAATACATTTAATTCAATCTAAAAACTTAAAATTAAATGATTTATATGGCATGTGATAGCTCGTTGGAACCGTTATTGCGCGCGAAATTTGAAAACGTAAAAATTAGTCAACATGCGGTTCGAGACAAGACGGAATAAACGAGATGGGCCAAGGGCCCGAAGGCCCTTGCCCTTCCCTTCATTCGGCCAAACCTTGGCAAAAAGGGGGAATCCCCCTTGTTTTCTCACTTTTGCAAAAATTATTCTCCAAGGCTCTCTCCTTGGAAACCCTAGCCACCACAACACAATTCTCTCTTGTTCTTCACCATCTTCACGAAAATTCTGCCCTCTTTGTGCCATTCATCGAGTTTTGTGATAATCAAGACATCCATGGTCTTATACTAAGCTAGACTCGTTCATCTTCGAATCTACGGTAAGCAAAAATTGTTTCTTGACGATTTTAATTCTTGTTTTCTCAAATCTTGGTGATGTTCATCATCTATATTCAAAATATTCATCTAATGATCTTTCAATTTTAGTTTTTGGTGCTAGATCGTGAGAATCTAAGCGCTACGATCGTCGGATTCGCCATTTGGTAAGAAACCCTAATTCTTGGATTTTATGGCAATCGAATCCATGATATTGAGTGGAAATCTTGGATGACCTGCCCTTAATCTAGATTTTGGACCTATAAAACGTTTTGAAATAACTAGAATTGTTCATTGAAAGTATTGATGTGTTGAACAAATCGAAACAACGAAACTAACAATCTGGGCAGCTTGCTGTCAGAAAAATGGGTCATATTGTTCGTGTGATAACTTGGTCGAAAAACGCCCAATTGGGGCAAACTATGGGTCTAAATTTAAGCCCTATGAGTCCTCTAACTAACCCAAGTGGTTTCATGTCGTTTCGACATCGATTGGTCCTCCAAACGTAGCAAACAAAACTGAAAGTCAAAACTGACGAATCTGGGCAGCAGATTGGTCTTTATTCTTCGTGTCATAACATACTCATATTTTGTCAAATGAACTTGATTCTTTTTCTGGAGTTAATTTAAAGTCTCTTCTTTCAAATGACACCTCGTACGCTATGTTTCGTGGTCGTGTCGATCTCCTAACATCCTATACAAAAGACTGATGCGCAATCAGATATGTATGCTGAATTATTTTGTTAAAACTTAAAAATAAGGGTTGGGATTAAATAGTCTAAATTAAGACAAGTTTTGCATATAATATTGATTAGAACTCTTTACAAAAGAATTAATTTAATAAGTGTGATGATGGAAAACCTTGATTAGTGTTAAGGGCTGGACTAACAGGATTGCACCCATATTAGTCATCGATATTTGGTGTTATATTAATCCTTGTGTGAATTATATATTTTTAGAGCTTCCTCTGCGTGTTGTGGAATTTGAACTGTGACATTTCAAGGTGAGTTTCACGGCCCCTTTTTAATATATTTTACTTGGGGGAAAAGCATGCTCATGGTTTTGGACTATGACGTGTTTGATTTTCTTTTGAAATATTGTATGTGGTTTGGGTCATGGTATGAGTCTTGATATTCAATCATGAGTGTGTACTTGTGCTTGTGCTTGTGCTTCAAATTGTGTACTTGGATGTTATGGAGAGATATTGTTAGTACTAACGGGTTGACACCCCCACCCATGTTGTCAGTATACTAGTCGAGACCGACTTGGCCGGGGCTTGCCCTTGGGTGAATATAATCCGGTTGTGTGCAATTTTGGAATGTCTTGGACTTGGGTTACATTCGAACTTATGTTGATATCTTGACTGCTATGTATCTCTTTCACATACAATTTTCTATACATGTTATACACGGCAAAATAATTGTACTTATAAACCTGTGAACTCACCAACGTATGTTGACCTTTTTAGAGCATGTCTTTTCAGGTAATGAAGTCTAGGTGTATGGTTGTGGACTTAGACGAGACCGCTCCACTAGGAGCATTAGACATTCAAGAGACTTTTGGGACTTGTTGTGGATTGTTAGGTTTTATGGATTGTAATTTTGAGGATTTTGAGATTTTTTTTGTTTGACAATTGTGTTGATTTGTTTCCGTCTGGAGCTTTGGTATGATTATGCATTTTGGTATGACGTTCTGGTAGTGACTATCCTTGACATGTGTTCCTATGTGTCGGGCGACGTCATGAACCATGTACGGAGAATACCTTTAGATATTCTCTTGAACCCCCAATGTGTTATGACGATCCCGTCCGTCGCATCCTCGTGTTTCCGCTTTAGCGAGGGTGTGACAGATTGGTATCAGAGCCATTGGTTATAGAGAATTAGGTGGATTATTCGACCTAGACTATAACCTAAGAACCCACATGTAGTATGCATCATAGGATTATGTGTGTACTATTATACATGTGAATGTTTTATGTGCATTATCTGTTGTGTTGTGTTGCCTGCCTTGTGTGTTATCTATAATCTTCTTATTGGGAGAACTTTGGTCGTTTTGTTATCCGTGTGTGCCTTGAGAAAGCATTAGGTAAGGATGTCCTCCCATTGTACGCTTGATTATTATTTGGTCTGGGTTGATAACTGCGGGTGTAAGGATTGTTTTAAAGGACTTTGGGATCTAAGCCCACCTTTATTATGTGCAGCTGCTGGTGTTGGCTATGTTGTACGAGGTCTTATTTACAACTTGTGAGTTGAATATTGGGAGATGGACATGATACTTACTTGACAACAACAGACAAGGGCCATGGTGTATTCGGGTCAGGTGACAGCTTTATTGGATCTCGGACTATGCTAAATGAACTCTTTTGACCGTCCCTTAGCCAAGTGAATGCTTTCTCAATCAATTTTTTTTTCTTTCTGTACAACTTCGGTTACTTAACCTTCGGTTAGTGTCCATATCCTTGATTCTCCAATCATAGATAACACTCTGTACTTAACAAGACATGTTAACTTTGGTAGGAGGAGCTAGTGGTGACCATGCAATGCAAATTACCATTACGGGTGCACACGTAATTGCAATTTGCAGTGCATGCAAAATCTGGCAAACCTCTTCGTGAGATAAAAGTCATAGTTAGTATGAATCTTCCATTTTATACATGGGACAGTGGAGTTCCTATTATTATGATAATCTACAGTGTGGAAATACCAATCCCATTTATCCTTGAACAAGTACAAATAGATCTGGAGCCTTCATGGGAATCATACTGGACCTTTTAGCCTGGTATCTATGAGACCTTTCTCTTGCTCTTGTTTTTGTGATCGTGGAAATTGACTACATGTTCAAAATGTACTTGGTATTTGAAGATTTGAAGTAGGGAAGTAAGACTCCTTGTACCTATGCTGCTTCGTTCAAACTAATCATAATACTTGCTGCATTGGTTGTCGAGAGATTCTAGCATTATACTTGATGGAGTAAATGGATGTCATGTAACCAGTTTAGACGCTCGTCCTTGGTATATCATCGGTGTGGTGGGAATGCTGCGGGGAACCCTATACATAAACATCTTCGCTATGCTAGGGATGTGTCTGAACTGGGCTATGTGATGATCCGAGAGGATTAGTGATGGACATGGTGAGACTGATAAATTGAAAGAAAGTGGCACTGGAGGCAAGATTAGTTGAACGTGCCCAAAGCACCATATTAGTTCTTTGCCCACTAGTGGCCGAATAATACTCTTTGCCTTTTAATTAGTAGCACAGATCTTGATGTCCATATCCATTTCTGTTTTCTCAATGCAACGGGTCAGAACTATTGCTCCAACATCCTGTTGAACTCTTTTAGCTTGCACGTCATGAACTTTGGAAGTGCTAAGCAGTAGTAACTGAGAGGTACTACCTCATGGACAAGTTGCAAAATATAGATCGTTAGTTGTGGAATCAAGTAATGGTGGGATCTAGTCATTCCGCTTCTCCCTACCAATTCCATAAGTTGGCAAAGGTGGTGTCATATTTATGATACATAAATCAAAGCGAATGGAAAATTACCTCAGGGGGACTGGTTCTATATTTCATGGAATGGTGGTCTCTACTACACCCCAACCATTTGGAATGCAATACTGAAGAATTGTATTTTAGTTGATGAGATGGTCGTATTAGACCCTTGAGAAAACTAGTGAGATGTAGAAGGATGTTAAAGAATTGAGTGAGCTAGCCATTGTTAGAGTAGACAAGAAGGATAAGTTCATGAAAGGATACATGGTTGTCATATTGGCAATGAAAGGTTATGTTGGCACTTGTCCAGAGAGTAATAAGTGAAATCTACACCACCCGACTATGAGGTCATGACCTGTGTGGTTCAAATTCAAGCAATTGGAAGGCTTAGCGAAGAGTTTTAGGGTATTTGTTAACCCATTTGTGTCGATTAATACGGTCAGGTTGGAAAGAGTGTGACATTGACATTATGAGTGCGGAAGTCAGGAGCATTATCAAAATGCATTTGCGTGGATAAATAAGGCTCTAGGTCAAAAGATCAATTAAAAATAAAAGGAGAAACAACACAAATTTGGCCTGCAATTTGTGCAAACCCAGGGCAAGCCTTGGGTAAGGAAAAATGGCAAGGCATTTAGGATTGATGCCAACGATATCCAAGAGGATACATGTGTGGTGACTTTGACTTTTGTAACTAAGTTGGATTTAACCCCAGTCACGAAAAATGTGTGTTGTTAATGGACTAAAGATAGACTTGTAAACACTAGAGAGGTAATATGGGACTACACTATGCTATTAGCAAATCATGCATTGAAGAATACATCTGTACAATTTGGGCATGAAAGTTTCAACATGGTCACTGGGATGGATTGATCGTCAAGGGATAGTGCTGAGATCATCGGATGTGAGAAGTTTGTTGGCATACCGTTGCCAAATGGTGAGACACTTGACGTGTATGGCGAGAGATCAGAAGGGGACAACATGAAAATCTTGAGCATGAAAGTGAAGGAATAAGAGTCAAATGATATACCTATTGTGCAAAAATTTTAAGAAGTGATCCGAAGGATCTGGTATGACTGTCGACTTCATAATAGGTGGACCTTTGGATTGAATTGGTACATAAAGCGATGTGTGTACCTAGGGCTTCTTATCGCGTAACACCCTTGGAGCTATAAAACCATTCTAATCAACTTTAGGAGTGGTTTGGTAAGAGTTTTATACGACCCACACGCACCAAGAGGCATTAGTGCCTTCTGTAGAGAAGAAGAATGGATCGAGCAGGATGTGCAGGGACTATTAAAAGCTGAATAAACTAGCGGGCAAGAACCGTCATTATTTGCCCAAGCTTAAATGACTCATTCTATTAGCTTCAAATATCAACGTACTATTCGAAAATCATCTACATAGAGTACACGTGGATGAGATACCAAAGAAAACATTTAGAACTCGTTGTAGACATTACGAGTTCCTAATTATGAAGATAGGATTAACAATGGCACCCGCGGAGTTCATGGACATGTTGAATTAGAGGTGTATGTCATATCTGAATAAATTTGTCATAGTATTCATTGACGACATCTTGATCCATTCGAGGCACTAAACAGAGGTAAGTGTTGGTCACCGATGTAATGGGCTAAAGACATGTAGAATTAGGTGAATGGACTGCAAATCATTCAAGAGACGAATGATCGGGGGTTTTGGAATACAGACAGACAAAAGGCAGTTTAGGATTGTTAGAGATTCATGCTAACAATCAAAGTAACCCTTGCTTTAGGCACATGTTCTATGATGTTGGTTGATTGATAATAATGATACGGTTGGTGACTGGTACACTATCAAGGTGTTAGCAGTGTGGTGGGTTAGCTGCGGTACACCTTATATATAAACATTATTGATATCTTGAATGTGATGTTGGAATCCAGACTGGTATCTAGTTTTTGGTATTGGACGACAGCCATACTCTGGTGATATGAGTAAATAGGTTGTAAAACCTAAAGCGCCATCTCAAGAGACTTTGTTCTTATGGACAATTCACGAGCTGTTGTTTTGGAATGACATTGTTTATCTTGAAATAATGAGCAAATTGTCACCTAGATTGCAAGTGTGGTTAAGACTGCAGAACAGTTTTGGTCCTGTGATTTATTGGTTGGTCCTAGGAATTCGAGCGGCCGGCAAATTTTAATTTGCCTATGTGCTAGCTTGGATTATGGTTAAAGAAGTTAAAACTTTGAGAGGCTAGTAGAAATCCTTATCGTAAAGACTAGATGGAACTCAAAGCAAGAACCTAAATCTTATCCTTATGTGGGAAGTTTTATTGAGGGCTATGTACCCCCCCCCCACCTGTTTGTGGATGGCATTGCAGCTCATGACTCTAGTTGAATTTCGGGACGAAATTCTCTCAACTGGGGGATACTGTGACATCCGTCACCAAAATAGGTACGTTGACTTTGGTATTGAATTGGACTTTGGCTTTTGACTTTGATTTTAGTCATACTTGGGATTAGTCTTAATTTATTGTTTATTACTTGGTGGGCCCAAACTTTAGCTTATTAGGCCTATGTCTTCGTGTTGGGCCTAGGGTTCTATCATTAAGATGACCTTTGGACTTGTAATCGTACGAGGTCCTGTGTACTGAGTCTAATAAAGGATTTTCTAAAAGGTGAAACACGAAATTCACATCGAAACCTAACTAATCCTACAATAATGGGCTTTGCCTAAAGTCTAGTAAATACATTTAATTCAATCTAAAAACTTAAAATTAAATGATTTATATGGCATGTGATAGCTCGTTGGAACCGTTATTGCGCGCGAAATTTGAAAACGTAAAAATTAGTCAACATGCGGTTCGAGACAAGACGGAATAAACGAGATGGGCCAAGGGCCCGAAGGCCCTTGCCCTTCCCTTCATTCGGCCAAACCTTGGCAAAAAGGGGGAATCCCCCTTGTTTTCTCACTTTTGCAAAAATTATTCTCCAAGGCTCTCTCCTTGGAAACCCTAGCCACCACAACACAATTCTCTCTTGTTCTTCACCATCTTCACGAAAATTCTGCCCTCTTTGTGCCATTCATCGAGTTTTGTGATAGTCAAGACATCCACGGTCTTATACTAAGCTAGACTCGTTCATCTTCGAATCTACGGTAAGCAAAAATTGTTTCTTGACGATTTTAATTCTTGTTTTTCTCAAATCTTGGTGATGTTCATCATCTATATTCAAAATATTCATCTAATGATCTTTCAATTTTAGTTTTTGGTGCTAGATTGTGAGAATCTAAGCGCTACGATCGTCGGATTCGCCATTTGGTAAGAAACCCTAATTCTTTGATTTTATGGCAATCGAATCCATGATATTGAGTGGAAATCTTGGATGACCTTCCCTTAATCTAGATTTTGGACCTATAAAACGTTTTGAAATAACTAGAATTGTTCATTGAAAGTATTGATGTGTTGAACAAATCGAAACAACGAAACTAACAATCTGGGCAGCTTGCTGTCAGAAAAATGGGTCATCTTGTTCGTGTGATAACTTGGTCGAAAAACGCCCAATTGGGGCAAACTATGGGTCTAAATTTAAGCCCTATGAGTCCTCTAACTAACCCAAGTGGTTTCATGTCGTTTCGACATCGTTTGGTCCTCCAAACGTAGCAAACAAAACTGAAAGTCAAAACTGACGAATCTGGGCAGCAGATTGGTGTTTATTCTTCGTGTCATAACATACTCATATTTTGTCAAATGAACTTGATTCTTTTTCTGGAGTTAATTTAAAGTCTCTTCTTTCAAATGACACCTCGTACGCTATGTTTCGTGGTCGTATCGATCTCCTAACAGCCTATACAAAAGACTGATGCGCAATCAGATATGTATGCTGAATTATTTTGTTAAAACTTAAAAATAAGGGTTGGGATTAAATAGTCTAAATTAAGACAAGTTTTGCATATAATATTGATTAAAACTCTTTACAAAAGAATTAATTTAATAAGTGTGATGATGGAAAACCTTGATTAGTGTTAAGGGCTGGACTAACAGGATTGCACCCATATTAGTCATCGATATTTGGTGTTATATTAATCCTTGTGTGAATTATATATTTTTAGAGCTTCCTCTGCGTGTTGTGGAATTTGAACTGTGACATTTCAAGGTGAGTTTCACGGCCCCTTTTTAATATATTTTACTTGGGGGAAAAGCATGCTTATGGTTTTGGACTATGACGTGTTTGATTTTCTTTTGAAATATTGTTTGTGGTTTGGGTCATGGTATGAGTCTTGATATTCAATCATGAGTGTGTACTTGTGCTTGTGCTTGTGCTTCAACTTGTGTACTTGGATGTTATGGAGAGATATTGTTAGTACTAACGGGTTGACACCCCCACCCATGTTGTCGGTATACTAGTCGAGACCGACTTGGCCGGGGCTTGCCCTTGGGTGAATATAATCCGGTTGTGTGCAATTTTGGAATGTCTTGGACTTGGGTTACATTCGAACTTATGTTGATATCTTGACTGCTATGTATCTCTTTCACATACAATTTTCTATACATGTTATACACGGGAAAAT